>KI574418.1:5358-17282 GCA_000500245.1 Cronartium ribicola 11-2
TAATCATTTTTTTCACCATGCTGTGGTGCTGACTCTTTCTATTGTTCTACCTTCAGATAAGTGTCCTGCTAGGCAATTATCATGACATATGTCTAGTATTTGCCTAATATGAAGATCTGATACTAGTTTTACGACTGCTGTATGTACTTCTCTAAAATACAGTAGTCCAGACAACAAGGAAAATTTTACTTTCTGGTATAGTTCTTTTCACAGAGATTCTAATGTTGCTGAGAGGCTTAAATCTTTTTTTCCTTGTGACAAAATTTTTACCAGTTTAATTGTATTTGGGTCATCTTTATAGCTATCTTCAATCTCTTTGAAGAATTCATTGCTAAGTTCACACGAGCTAATCCCCATGATGGGTATGTCCTTCATAAAATCTTCTGGATCCCATGCTGGATTATTCTGGGTGTTTGGTAGTGCCATTCTGCTAAGGCCATCCACATTTAGATGTAATTTCCCAGGCCTGTGTATGATTGTCATGTAAGGCCTATACTCCTGTATGGCTAACATCCACCTGAGCATGTGTCTATTAGGTGTTTTAATGTTCATCAGAGCTTTTACTCCTGTACAATCTGTTATAACCTTGAAATAACTTTCATCCAAGTAGTAGTGTAGTTTGTCTAGGGCCCACACTAGGGCTAGTGCTTCTAATTGTCATGATCCATATCTAGTTTCACTGTCCTTCAGTTGTCTTGAAATAAACACCACTGGACCTTCTACCTCCCTACCATCAATTATCTGTTTCTGATGTAGGGCTGCTCCTAGTCCTTCAAAGGTGGCATCCACATATAGCTTACAAGGTTTGTTATAATCTGGATGGTATATAACTGGAGCTGTAGTCAGCATTGTTTTTATGGTTTCCCATGCTTCTACTCTCTCAGTAGTCATTTCAAAGGCTACCTTATCACTTGTTAATTTATACAGGCACCTGGATATTTTGCCATAGTCTTTTAAGTGATTTCTATAATAGCTGGCAAATCCTAAGAATTTTTGTAATTCCAGAAGATTTTTGGGTATAGGCTTCTCAAGCACTGCTTTTATGCTGTTCTGATCAATGGCTACCCAAAGTCCTGATACTATATGTCCCAGAGCTTTGACTTTGTGGAATCCAAACTTACACTTTTTAATTAAAATAGTCATATTCATTCTCTATACTATTTTGAAAACATGTTCAATGGCTTGCAAGTGGTCTCCCCAGTTATCATGAATGATAATGATATCATCAATGTATTAAGTTATTAGAATTTAAATTAAATATTTCAAATTATTTGTCACACTTCCCTTACACCCTGTAGACATATTACAGACGGACAATGTAAATCTCACTATCCCAAAACTAATCTCTCTCACTCATAGATATACTGACAGACAACTTCACACCTTGAAGGAATCTCCCTCATCAATTGTTCTCTCATTGATTGTTCAGGTGAGGTTCCCTCGAGGTGTGAAGCATAGCAGAGTTTGTGGTATCTAACCAAAAACTCCCTGCTGTCTGTCAGGTTATGAGCCCAGCGTTACCAGCCGGTAAACACACGAAACTTCGCCGCCCTCAAACGACTCTCAAAATATAGAACAACTGGAACAGTTTATGGACGTTGACCCCAAAACTGTACCACATACACCGTCACCAACTCCAACACGTTCTCCCACCCCATCTCACTCCAACTCAATATCTGGAGACTCATACACATCTATGATTAACGTTCACGAACTGAACAACATGAGCACCACAAATTCAAACCCGACAGTTGCGACAACGACAACCACCAAACTGACGTCGATGTCGACACTCAATCCTACACTTCCCAACTACACAAATGTCATGGTACTAAAAACTGGTACATATCACACATGGAAAGCTCGGATTCAGGTACTGCTTGGTGCTCTCAAACTCCGACAGTTCATCATGTCGGAAATACCGTTACCCATCAATCCCACCCTTCTTGAAAATCACCAAACCAAGGACTGAGTGGCACTTGATGTGATCTTACAAATTGAAACTTCTCGTCTCGAATCATCAGTACCAATGACTTCTGAAACTGCTCTGTTAACTCAGACTCAAACGTCAACTACCACTTCTCAGAAGAAACCGACACATACACCCCCTGTGTGTTCCTTAGGTCATATTGGGCATACTGATGCACAATGCAGGACACGAATAAATCAAGAAAAAGATGAGATAGTAAAGAAGTACAAAGAAATGATGGCAAAGAAAGAGGGAACGGTTAATATAGTGATTAACAATCACTCCAATCTAGAACCACCAGTCTCCTACTATGATGATGCATTATGTATGTCGGAAACTGATGCCTTCACTATCACCCTCAATGGAGCAGCCACGTCTCATATGTTTGGAAACAAACACCTCCTCCAGAATCTTCAACCGTCTACTATTTCCACGATCCGACCCGCTGCTAAAGGTTCCAGCATTACTACGTCTACAATTGGAACGTTTTGGAGCAACTCTTTCAAACTCGAATGTGTTCTAATGGCGCCTGAACTCTCCACCAATCTCATCTCGTTGGGTTGTTTATACGATGCCGGTTATGACATTGAGACCAGTCCGACAAAAGCAACAGTCCTTGCACCTGATGGCTCTCCCGTCCTGACCTTCTATTGTGATCCAAACGGCTCACAACTTTGGCAACGGAAGGTTCAAGTAACACCTACTTCTGCTCTGTTATCCTCTCTTTTAGTTAATCAGGCTGACCTCTGGCACTGACGATTAGGACACTTACACCTGAATGCTGTGATTAAATTTCTAAAATTGGGAAATCTGCCTACCCCTTCTCTAAAAGATTTCTCTTTCTGTGATGCTTGTGCGATGGGAAAGGCAATACGTTCTCCTGCGACTCATCCATTTGTCAGGTCTCCATCAATACTAAATTGTGTACATAGTTATCTTATGGGACCAATTCAAATGGCTAGTCTAGGGGGAAAGAGATATATTATGTTGTTTATCAATGATTTTTCCAGATATGTCTCCGTTTACCTCCTGCGAACAAAGGATGAAGCTTTTGCAGCTTTCCAACACTATCATAGATGGATTGAATCCAGAACCGGGGCAAATCTATTTAAGCTTAAAACGGATAGGGGTGGAGAGTATTCCTCCACCAAGTTTTTAAACTATCTAAAAGAGCATGTTATTGACACAGAACGTGGTTCTCCTAATTCATTTGTGCCCTAATCTAAGGAAGGCGGTGATCTAGCTGAAAATATATATTGCCACCCTTAACATGAACAATCTTCAAACATCTCCCAATTTAAGCAAGCCGATGAAGTCACTGAGAGGTTTGTTATCATAGCATTGCAAACATCTTTATACAGGTATTCCGGTCTTGTGTTTCCAAAAAAAANGAATAGAGTATAAGCATAGTGTCGTACCCCAGGATACATGGTACTGTAGGTGTAATGTTACAGTACCTGTTACAGTACCCGCGTCCAAGAAAAAGTTGATCGTGATGGCCAGGCGTTGAGGAGAGTTCTTCTGGCCTTGGGCCTTGCTCGCCTCCTCGCAGTCTCTCACCTCTATCTCGTATAAGTGCATCTACGTTCACGAATACGTCTGATATCCAAACCTGATAAATTTCGACTGTCAAGAGCACGAAAAAACAGATGACGAAAAAAAACGTTTGTACCGCTCTTTTGGTGCTGCCTACGTTCGCTGGATGACCGGAGTTATGATTACGAGATTATAGGTGAGCGAACGTGAAACCGACTCATCAGTTCAGAAACGGCCACGCGGTGAGTTTTTTTGTTTCCCCCGAGATTTTGAAGTGACCTTCAAAGTCTGACATTGTTCCTACGATAAAAAAAAACCTACAGATGAATCACCGACTCAATCCTCTACGGCGGGCGCATCAGGTGGGAAGAGATTATGTAATTAGAGCTTTCAACATGCGTCACCTCGCGGCTTGTATCTTTTCCTGAAAAATACACCCGTGCTTTTTTTCTGACCACCATAAGCCAAGAATGCGGCGAAAAAGGCTCGCAAATTGACCTCTGCATCTCAAAGCCTCGAACCAACATCTACCGCTCCCGCGATGGCTTGTAACAGGCCTCTTTGGGTCCCCATGAGACCCATCACGCGTCTTTGGTCAGCCCAATATATGAAGGCCTTGATCGCCTGTAGCAAACCCGATCAGATTGGTTCCTGGTACAATATCCGAGTCCTCGCCAACCCACCCTCAGCTCCTGCGCCAAATACAGTTGTTCAGGTTCTTCTTGATACTGGGATTGTTGTGAAAGAGATCGTAGCTTTGGATCTAGGCTGGAATCAAGGTGAATGGATGGTTCAGGTCGAAGATCCGGAACGTGTTACTTCCAATCTCCATGCCTCGCAACTCATCTTCACTCGGGGATTGCTCATGGGCGGACACGGCGAAATTCCCGAAATTGAATTCCTCATCACACCGATTGATGCCAGTGCCGATGAATCAACTGTGTCCCCAGTGATGGTGTCTATTGTGTTGATGGGTATCCCGTTTTACAATTCCGACCTCGATCTTGGGCTTTACCTCTTCGAAGCGATCACCGCTCAGAACAAGAATCTTGGTATCCGAAGCGTCAATGTGCAACAGCGGTACAAAATCGGAGGCGCTCAAACAAACGATGTGCGATGTCATGTGACGATTGATCCGGCCTTCATTCACAAATGGGACCTCGAAAAGCCAATGAAGGTGGTCATCCAAGGATGGAACAACGAGGGCGTGCCTCGGCCAGAAATGTGGCCTGTCACAATGCGCTACGTCGACGAATGCCTTATATGTGGCGGTTTCTATCACCACGACCAGGGTACCGTCACCGTGGTTGAGTGTAGGGTGCTCAAGTACCGTAGTGACTTGTTCAAACGACGTGAAGCACATCAGCGGGCTGATCCGGGTGCTAGATCACTACCAGCCGGCGCCACTTCGCTTAATCCGGAACCAAACGCACAAGGAAAAACTAGTATCGGGTTCATCGTCGCGACATGAGAGAACATTTTTTTCAAAACATATGTATATCAATTGTCGCCGGGGCCTGTCCCTCCTTGTTCTAATCTTTCGAAAACATTGTCTGAGAGGTCAGAATTAATCAATGACTTTCTTTTGCTTTGCTTACACGTGCTCACACTTCTTTTTGTCGTTCTTTGGCAATTGGAATCGCTCTATTGATTCATTACTTGGGTAATAAGTGTTAAAAAATGGCTTGTATTGAAATAGAGTGAGGTAAAGCAGATGATGCTGAAGTTTTCAAAAAAAAAATCAGCCGAGCATACACACATGTGCAAGCTTTGTGAATTCTGGCTCTTTGCCTGTGACCCGTAGACCGAAACATTACTTGGTGAAGGAAATGTGGTTCATGTGTAAGAGCAAGAGTGGCAGGTGGGCAAGACCAGGTGTAGGGTGCATGGCTCTCAATCAGACATGAGCAATTGAAGCTGCTCTGTGTGTTCACTTACACCATGGGAGGGTGTGACCGGTTTTCGGTGCAGGCGGAAGGACCTTTCCAGTGTTCCACGCTTGAGCTCTGTACAACCAGTTTTTCCATACCCGTGTCCAAGCCGACCAACCACGGGCGTCTACCCAGAGCGGAACGGTCTTCAGACCAACTCAATCTGGTGCCTTCATCAGTTCGAGCCGGCCTCCTGTCTGAGCAGGATAGCTGTGTGTGCAACTCTCGGAATTGAAGTCACTGCTTGTTGACCACACCCACAAGCACTTGATGGGTAGAGAGGGTTGAATGTGGAAAGGACAGACCCAGACCTTAGAACACTTTTCCGGACTTCACCGCACATGAAAATTTCTAAACTTGCGGTGGGAACCTCAAGTTTAGGTAAGATGGATTGGGACAGTGCCTTTCACAAAGCTTCCTTGGACCAATGATGCAGCTTTAAGTCTGTCTTAAATCCAGTGGCAAGCGGTTGAGCATGGTTTCTCATGATGACCAGATGCACACTGGCATGTACCTGGTCTTGCATGGTCCCTTCCAACATGGTGTGGAACTCCAACAGTGCTAGGCTATTGGCAGAGCTTGGAAGGGAGGAAACACAACAATTGTACTCAAAAAGTTGAATATAAGCGCTAGTAACACTAATAATGCCTTCACAAATACTTGCAACTCTTCTGTTTTCAAGTCCACGAACAGTTCCTGGCAAACTTTCAGTAGATTTTACAACACTCAAACACACAAAACACTCAAAAAACTGAGCAAAATAGCTCAAAAATCTCGGAATTCAGCAGTAAAAGACTCTCAATTCAAAGATAACTCAGGCACAAACACTATCAGGACTAACTTTCACAAACACTAAGGACTAAAACACTCTGACACAAAACACTACTATTAGGGGGGTTCAAGTTGGCGTTTTGGGCTGCTCAAATGTCTTAAAATTTTTGCTCAATTGCATAAATTGAACGTAAAATGTACAACAAAACAAGCCACCTTTTAAGGTGGCCCATTTGGTTTTTGAGCAGACCATAAGACTGAAACAAGCAGAAACTGAGTGGTGCCTGAATGATACAGGCCACTATAATTTTGGCTTGAAGTGTTTGTAGGTGCCGTCAAAGTGTATCTGAATCAGGGCATCCTACCTGGGGATGCAGAACCCAGTCCAGGCACTATGAAGCTGCAAGCAGTGGGGCCTGTGCAAATGAGCAGAGCGGTCAGACCTCTCACCTAAAATTCAAACAGAAAAAATTCATTACAAAAAAAAATTATGCCTGCTTGAAACACACTTTACAACTGTTTGAATTTTCCAAATTTGAACCCCCCTATTGATCAGATTACTAAAAATAAAGGCAACTATGCTATTATTCAGGTCTGATAGGCCAAAAAAAGAGAAAAAAAGGGGGAAAACACTTGAATGGCTTATATAGACAAAGGCCAATAACTAGAGAGAAACCTGGTACCTAGGCAAAAAAAACAAATACAGTCAATGACATCATACAATGAACATTAGTAATACAACAGCAGAAAAACCTCAGGCACAAAACTTGAAATTCAGTCACAAATTCCCACTAGCACAGCACCTAAACCATGCACAGCCATCATGATGTCATATTTTTCCCAGAAACTACAGCTTAATGAAGACTTTCAGCTTTGGACCTAGGTGATACCTTCAATATTAAAGAATCTGACCCAATGCTCACTTTCTGCACCTATTTTTGTCAAAACCCTTCCAAATAATGACTCAACCCTTACCAATACCCCCAGTAATTCCCCAGTGTCGAGCTGCTAATGATATGTTAATGAGATCCATGGATTCCATCCACTTTATTTCTGTGCTGATGGTGTCATTCCTTCATTATGTAATCTTAGACCCAATTAAGCCGACATTTCCAGGCATTTTAGCTTTTCTATTCCCTGTGTCACTACTAAACCAAGGCCTACACTCACTAACTCTTTTGCTACGAGCTGCTAGGCAACCCTAACTTTACTTAGGAGCCCTCAAGTCCACCCAAAAAATTGGGTCTAAAAACTTTCACATGCAGTATCTCTCAAATAGTATTCCTGTGGAGTTAAAATAATTATCACATGATGATGTAACTGGTCCCCAGCACCTGTCCCAGCCATTATGTATTACCCCAAAGCTCTGCCCTAGAGAATTAATAATGTTATTTGACCCCCTTAAGGTATTATTATGTATAATCACCTTCTATGTCTGCCATTAGCCTTGTATCTATGAGAATTGTTATTTGATAAAGCAAAAATAGCTAGAAGAATTCTGAATAGTTCAAAAGACTCACATTTCTAGAGATGCTATATTCTACCTAGTACAGTCAAGTCACTATATGAGCATCAACTGTTATGCTTATAAGTAGTCTCCATGCATATAAGGTGTGATGGACGTCTTGTAAAACCACGTTATATGCCTAAGTACTATGGCAAGCCAACGTGTTATGCATATTATGTGAAAGAGCTAATGTGGTGGGTGCAACCCAGGTCCCCAAAGCCATGCTTTGCCCACCACATGAGAAAGAGAACACCAATGAGGGTTTTCTGGCTTGTTGGGGCATAAATGAAATGAGCATGCCTCAGTTTGGGATATAATGATGAAACAGAGATCTTGTGAACACCTTCCAACTCCTTGATGACATGCTCAAGCCACATTGAAAGGTAACTGGCTGAGTATTCATCTCGTTTGGGATATTCACAAACTTTCACCATCCACTTTAGGGCTAACTCAATCCTCAAAGGATCTTTTTAGAGGGTTTTCATGATGAAATCCACACCAAACAACTGGCAAGAAAATATGCAATATGTGTGAATTGCATGTATTGTACTTGCTTATAGCGCGAGTTGACTGTAGAAATTATCTAACTGTACAAAAACCCCTGAAGGCTTTAATGAAGTTATTCTAAAGTTTATGGACCCGGGTAGTTTTACCACTTTGGTTACTAACCCTTAATATAGAAATTTTGAATGTAATAGATTGATTTTGACTCATATCTACACTTCAGGTCTCCATGGACCCATTTACTGGTTTGTGCCTCACCTAGATCATTACAAAGCTCAGGTGTCACCCGATTACAGACCGCTGAGCCCATGCCCCTCCACACATCTGTTCTGGAACAAAATAGCCTCCCGTGGTGTATACTGTATATCTTCCCAGAACAGCCAGTTTGGAAATTGATATACAAGCATAATAACGAGAATCGAATGCCTAAAATCCAGTATAAGCATTGGCATGTTACAAAGGGAACTGAGCTTTCGCAGGGCCGGTTCGCAACTGATCGGCAGCGGACGTGCCGAGCGATTGAATGACCGATCTGGTCACCGGTGACTAAACCCGGCCAGGTTCTGGACTAAGCCAGCTCTACATCACCTAGAGCCATCCTTGCCACATGACAAGGCCTTGAGATAGTGTTGACAGACCGG
The DNA here is from genome assembly GCA_000500245.1 of Cronartium ribicola 11-2. NCBI lineage: Eukaryota > Fungi > Basidiomycota > Pucciniomycetes > Pucciniales > Coleosporiaceae > Cronartium > Cronartium ribicola. The sequence continues at coordinate 14,218 of KI574418.1, forward strand.
TGTCCCGAGATTATGAGAGCAGCCAGTTACTGAGCTTTGAATGATGTCCGTTTCTGGGCTCATGGAGCGATAATGAAACCAATACTAGTCTTGATGTTGGTAGAAGAATCCTGAGTGGGAGTTGGTAGTGGCAGGTGGTTGACAACAGGTTGTTGGTAAGGTTCTAGAAAGGCGGTGGGTTCTGAATTGGTCTTCGCATTATTCTGCTTATTTTGACGTCGGTTTAACAATTTCTCCCGCAATCTGATCACATCGCAATCGACCAAAGTTCGACCATCCTGATCAAAGTGACAAAAACCGCCACAAGTGAGACATTCATCAATAAAACGCAACGTAACCGGCCACATCTCCGGTCGTGGTACGCCATCGTTATCCCATCCTTGAATGAGAATTTTCATCGGTGTTGCAAGTTGCCAATGGTGAATGAAATTAGGATCGATTGATACATGACATCGGACGTCATTTGTTTGAGCTCCACCAATCTTATAACGTTGCATGACCTGAATACTTATGATTCCTAGATTTTTGTTCTGAGCTGTGATAGCCTCGAAGAGGTAAAAGCTTAAGTCAAGGTTTGAATCATAGAACGGGATACCCATGAGTACAACCGAGACCTTCATAGTACTTTTTGAAACTAAACAACTTGACGACATTTGCTCAAGGACCGGTGTGATAATAAATTCAACCTCGGGTATTTTCTTATGGCCACCGATGAAGACGCCTTCAAGAAAGACATGTTTTCGGGCGATGAGACCCTTGACGGGACCGTTTTTCTTCACCTTGATCATCCATTCGCCCAGGGTCCAACCAAGGTCCAATGCTATCAGCTCCTTGATAACCACATCACTACATTGGAGAGCTTTCAGAATCTTATCTGGTCTAATAATTGAGGCTGAGTCGCGCAAAACGCGGATGTTGTACCATAAGTTTCCGGCCTTGGGGTTGGAGCATGCTGAAAGGGCTTTTGCATATTGCGATACCCAGAGGCGAGATATGGGTCGCATGGGGATCCAGTTAGGGTTCCAAAAGTACTCAGGGGTAGAAACGGGTACGTGAGGTGGCTTGGTTGATAAATTCCCCGTAAGAACGCCTTTTTCCACTTGAGGGGTGTGATCAGTCGCGGTAATGTATATGCCAAAAAAATTGAAAAAAAAATTAGGCCTAGCTGGACGAACGACCCAAGATTTGACATTGAAGGTATCAAACTTTACCTGTGATAATTAGCGTCAATATGATATGAAAATCTCTAAAGCCAACTTGACTAACTCACCTAACTTCACCTTCTTCGCACCATCATTCGCTATTCATTTCAAATCGAAGACCGAGAAGGTAGATGAAGGGTCAGCGAGTTGGCATCGTACATCCGCTACGAGAAATGGAAAGGTGATGCAAGTTGAGAGACCACTCACGTGCACGTCGTGCCAACAATATCTTTTGGTTAGCCTTCTTGTGTTGTTTACAAGAAAGTATAGGAGGACATTTTCCACTAGAGCCTGACTTTCGACCGTTTCCGCCCTTGTTCTTACGTCCCTGTATACTCATAAATTCAACGAGATCGCATCAGGCAATGAGAAAAAAGAAGTGTAAGTGAGACTGACCAGACACGATTCAACACACCCTGGTACGTGTCATCTGTACTGAGTATCTCGGTATCCTCAATAATTGAATTAGACGCAAAATTCGTGTGTGAAGGGCCAAGCCGAGCTGAATGTTCGTCTTCGTGGATTAACAAGAGCTTAGTAGTTTATTCCTTCGTATGACGCGTAAATCTTCGTGATAAAGTGTGTGAACTCCAAACAAAATAAAAATAAAATGGGTCATGAAGCACCAAAATCCAGAGAAAGTCGAACAGAGTTGGCGTCTAAAAATCTTTTACGGTGCCCCGAGCCAAGTATCCGAAACCCGGTTCCATTGGAAGTGGTGAGACTCAGACCGGACCCGGGCCCTCTACTCTAATTATTTTGTGTTTCGATATGTTTATTTATTCCAATCCAAACTAAATTAAAAATGCAATCACTTCCCTACGAACGTCTATCCAACAAGAACGAAGAAGAAAACAAAATAAATCAAACAACAAACAATAACAATTCAACAATAAAAAAATGGAGATCATTATTACTCATTTTATCATCTTGCATCTTCATAATCACTTTAAATTTCTCATTAAAAAAACCAAACTTGAATAAATTTGAATCTATAGATGGATATTTTATTCAATCAAATCTTAAAACTGATCCTCAATCTTTTAATGTAGTTGAGTTGAAAAAAAATAATTCTTGCCAAAAAATTTAGTTATATCTAACTCACCAATTGTTTTTTTTAATAAAAATTAGTATGATCCTAATGTTTCATTTGGATTAATCGATAAATTAGGATGGAAATCTTTTTTTAAATCAATCAATAAATTAAATCAAATCAAGTTAGTATATTAAATTCTTTCATATATTTTTCTCAAAAAAATTTCTTCAACAAAAAAAAAGAGACAAGTTTATTTTTAAGAACTGATTATTCTTATTTATTTATTTAAAAAAAATCAAGTCAAAGGATTTATTACAAAGGTAGCAAATACTTTAATCATTTCACAAAGCAAAAGAATATCAATTAATTAAAGAATTTAACTCTTTTTTTTTTTCTTTATTTCATTAGTAATCTTTGCCGCTCGTCATGGACAAGGTTTTCATAATTTAGCTGAAACTAAATATGGTACAATTATGTGGGATTGTAAATGGTAAGTCAACCATATACATTTCTTTTTTTTACATATATCTATATCAGAAGACGAACATGAAAAACAACAACAGAAAATGATCATTAATGAATAACTTATTAGGTCTGAATTAAATGGTGATGGAAATTTAACATGGGTCATTAGAATCCTTTTTTTTTCTTCTTAATTCACTTTCACTGATCAAAAGCCTTTTAATTATATAGGGACCAGATGCAAGACTTAGTGAACAAGGAAAATCAGAAGTCATCATAGCAAAAAAAGCATGGGAACGAGAAATTTTAAATGGTTTACCTTTACCTGAACTTATGATCGTATCACCACTTAGGTAAGCTAAAAA
>KI574504.1:3928-15677 GCA_000500245.1 Cronartium ribicola 11-2
CGCCCCAAAAAAAATTGTGGACATACCTGTGCTGCAAAAGCCCGCTTCTGCTCTGCCCTCTGTCTCTCATGCTCCGCTCGTTTCTGCTCTAAGCGCTGAAGATCATGGGTAGTGACGTCAGTTGGGTGCCAAATAATGCTGGCTGAGCGAAAGGGTTAGTGCAAGCTAGCAGCTTACAGAATTGACTTCTGGCGAATTGCTCAGTCTTGTGGTCTATGGCGATCCATTAGATTAGGGAAAAAAAGCCCTCAGATCAGTCAAGTATGTTTGCTGTCAGGCAGATTGTTTCCTGTTGCCAGCGGTGACTCAAGAATACAAGGAAGCGAAAGGAACTAAGGAAATACGGAGTGGGTTAAAACTACGCACCGAATCGGCTAGATCTAGGAAGTCCGTCTTGCTCTTCGTCCGACTGTGCTGGTGCCCGGCAGGACCCGGTCTACCGATAGGGATCCCCCCTGCCCCGAACAGGTCCTGTCCTCGCCTTGGTGGGAGGGTGTCGATTGAGGCGGAGAGGTCTACAGACGGGGGTGGAGATCCGTTCGTTTCTGCGTGAAGGAGTATCTTCGTGCTCATCGTCATGACTTTGACAAAAAGGTGGGCTTCTGATTAATTCCTCCTTTCTTTGTCGACTGACTGGCTAGTTGGTGACACGCCGGTGGACGGGGTAAGGACAGACTGTACGGGAGTGAGGGTTGGTGAAAATTCTAAAACAACCTATCAGGAGACGAAGGGGGCAAAACCAGTCGCATTGGTGCACAGTTCTGAGCGGGGAATGCCGAAATTAAGGATGATCACTGGGAGGCAAATAGGCAAGCAGGACGAGGACGCAAAAGGCAGGTCCGGAATTCTGGGGAGGGCTAGACGGTGACAGAGAAATGACACGACAGACTCACAGTAAACACAAATCGGTTAGGTGCGATTAACCGTCGAAACGAGCTCGGTGTGAAGTAGGAGGGGGCGACGACCAAGGGTAAAGATGTGGGCCGGAAGTTGGACGAGAGAACTAGGCCAGGTCCTTGAAATGCTCAAGCAGGGAGATGGGAAAGGCTTTGACGAAAGAAACGCGGATTGGATAGACCGAACTTGCAACCGGCAGCCGAGGAGAAAAAAAAAACAGAACAAGAACAGACGTGGACGACGATGATTGAGCTGGAGAAGGGCCTTCAAGCCTTTAAGAAACAATGATACTGTACAGTTTTTTGGTGAGGACTTGTTTGTTTGTTTTTTTTTCTTTTTGGTTCGGTGTGAAGAGGCTTTGGGTTGTGGTGGTAGGTGGTGGTGCGTAGTAGAGATGAGTTGTTCAGTGGATGTGAGTGTTGTTTTGCTCCTGGGCGTTTCTCTTGGCGACTTGGTAAATGCTACGTTGAGCCTTACTTGCGAAAACGGCGTTGGTGCTTGATTGAAGAGCGGCGGCAGAAGAAGCGGGGTGAGAGGGGCCAAGCTGGACAAAACTAAAAAGATGAAAAATGTTTTAGGACTAAAAGTCAGTATTGGGAATAAAGATACCTACTGTATTGTGTGAAGGCAAGAGAATAAAGCCAGAGGCTAAAACCGAAGTGAGTAGATTATACAGTACAGGACGCCGAGTGTGCGGAGGAGAGAAGAGGTTAGAAGAAGACACTGGTGCACCTGAGGAGGGCTGAGCTAGAGCACTCCAGAACGTCAAGTTGTGCTGAATGGGCTGAATCATAGACCAATTTAAGCGAACATGGACAGCCAAAAAGTATGTTGAACATGGGTGACAAGGGTTGGAGGGTGACAAGATGTATGTATGAAGTCTGCTTGAGCGTACAGCAGTGTGCACTTGCCCCGGATTGAATGGAATATATGGGAGCGAAAGAGAGGATGGAGCGTGATATTTTACAGGAGTTGAACGAACTGATGGCACGTAAGATTGTACGGTGTGTACAGACTTGGGGTCGTCCAAAGACGGAAGCGCCGATTGAACACTTGGAGCAGCAGAAGTTTGATACAGAGAATCACACTCACGTCAGCCTAAGATGGATGACCCGAGACGGTGTGGAGGAGGAGCTCGAGCCGACCGAAAGTGGTGATGAGTACAGTACTGAGCGGTGGCAAAAAGCTGGTGGTGGTGTCTGTGTGGCCTTGTATGTAGAGTGTGGTGGTTAGGGTGGGTTGGGTTGGTGATGATGATGATTGAGATGGATGGTACAGGATAAAGAATACAACAGAGCGAAGAAGTTTCTTTGTGTGCGACGAAACACTGCTATGTACCAGAATCGGAGCTCGAGAGCAGGCAAGTGCGTAAGGGGATGTAAGGCGTTGAACAAGCAAAGAAACCGATGGCGGCGGCGGGAGGCGGGCTGGAAGGGTGATAGGTTAGGTGATTGCACTGCGAAGACCTGTCACAGCGACCGCAATGAGAGAGCGAACAGGTACAAGAGGGGCTGATGTTCGATTGGTGAGAGAGTGGATGGATGCCAAGGGTGTTGAAGTTGAAGTTGAAGTTGAAGGTAAGTAGGGAAAGGATGTTGTTGTTCGAGTCGAAGTGTTTGAATGGAAATGTTGTACACACTATAGAGAGTACAACAAGGATAACTAACAACAGTACAAGATTACAGTGTACACGAGAACAACAAGCTTGCAAGAACGGAGGGAGGTTGGCTGATTGGAAGAAGGAAGGCTCAGTTGCAAGAGAGAGAGATATATATATAGTGGGTCAGTGTTTGATGAACTGAACACGGACTTGGAGATGAGATCGAATCCGAACGTTGGTGGTGTAAGGCACATCAAGTAGAGTCATTATCGGTGGTCGAGAGGGACGAGGTTGAGTTGGCAAGGGTCATGAAGAAGTGGGACATACTGTAAGGGTTCTTGTTCTTCAGCGGTTCTCGCTATGTATGTATGTATGTAGTAAGTGTAAGTAAGTAAGTAATATATCTAGACACCTCTTGACCGTCTTGTCAGGATCTGGGATGACACGCTTAGAGAACTGTATACATAGGGCAGTGTATGAGATGGGACGGAGACTGAGGTTGGCTAAAGAAATCCACCCACGATGTAACTCTCTCTCAACCATCCCCCAACCTTTCTGATTCCCCTTCGGTTTCATGGTCCATGTATTACATACACAACTACTACATACTTACATAAACTCTCCCAGAATGTTTTCCTTCCGTGGCTCGCCGCAGCTCTATGTCTCAGCAAGAGAGCGTTATGTACGTAGCTAACTCTCCAACCCTAGCCATACTAGACTTTGTGCTTCACCTGACTTGCACTTTACCTCCTGTCTCTTCTCGGTCGTCGGCTACCTCCCCGACAGCAGCGCAAGTAGTACTCATGTCACCAAGCACTTTGTCGCGCAAGCAGTTAAAACAGAGCGGTATCAAGCTCTCTCGTGACCACGAACGATGGCCCATGGTGAACCCAGTCAAGATTCCAGATGCCCCACGCCCCCCATCACTGTCACAGCTTTGCATGCCGTGGCTCTGGACGGATGTCGAACCCTACACGTGTGTCGGGTACGTACGTACGTACAACAGTAAGTACCGGCGCTTCCCCATCGATCGATCGTTCGATCGATCAACACATGGACCAGTCGAAAGCTCGATCGTGACAGACCGCCTTGGGCCCCGCCTGCGCTTTCTCACAAATAGGCCCGACCAAACTCACGCTTGGGAGACTTCGCTTCATTTACATCTACCGTCGACCGGCTGGAACACACACACTTCTAAAAACCCCAACCAAAACACCGTTGATCAACCTTCAGCGTCCGCCCGTTCCTTCGTTGGTGGTCTTCAATTCCAGTGTGACAAGCAATATTGATTTTCCCCTCAAAGTAAATTCGATCCAACATTGACAGAACTGAGATTTGAACTTGGTGAATGGTCCTCACTGATAGATAACACTGGCACTAGCCATCTCCGCCAAACCTTGTGAAGGACTTTGGTTTGGAGCCTGGTCTCAAAGATGGTAAGCTATTCCTTTCTTCTGCATTTTCAACCAAACTCAGGCTTACCATATTATCAAAAAAAAAAAAAAAATCTGATAATTACAGCAGGTTGGATTACGTCTTCTTGGGTAAAATATTACAGTTGAAGAAACTGTGAATAAATGGACAAGAAGAAAAAAAAAAAAATCTTGGGTAGGATTCATGGCTGTCAAGTAATCCGAAAAACTATAATAATGTTTATAATCTCACATGGTTTGTATGGATGTGAAACAAGTCATATGATGTGCGATGATGATGATGATGAAAACTGCTCGTTATTTCATACCAGCCTCCTCCAGTCATTGTTTTTTTTTTTTGCAGAAAAGACTGCTTTTGATGACCTACTTTATTTTGTAAAGGGATGGCACTTTCTCATCATCTACATTGTTTGTTGTCAAGGTATAGCCAAGTTTGCCCACAGTGGCCCTCGCCCCCTGGTTGGTGTAGCGTAAGAGATCAGTACGATTGTCTAATCGGTGGGGCTGTCCAAGCCTCTAAGGCTCTTCTGTGTACACGAGCAAGCCTAAGCAGCAGCAGAAAGGTTCGGTTTGAGGTGAAGAAGGATTAAAATTCCTTTGCAGAGCATAGGAATTTGCCAAGACTACTGTTTTGTAACAGTGCCAAGGGAGGAGCTGTAAGGTGACATGAATCTTTTCCATCTAAGACACTGCCTCACTTTAGGCTAGCTCTACCAGCTTTGATGGCTATGGTGCTTCTTCTCTTTATCATTTATTGAGGCTGGGGCATTTCAGAATAGTCCAGAAAGGGAGATAATTCTAATTCTCCGGAGTAGTGTTTGGAGTTGCTCTTCAAAAACTGAACAAGACATCAGGGGTGAAGTGTGATGCTCATGATACATGTTTGTATATCTTACAATTAGTCATGTTTCCAGATTTCTTCTTTACCAAACACTCTTTCTGAAACTCAGCTGAGAGAGACAAGTCTGAGATGCACAAAACAAAGCTAAACCTCATCTTGCGCATGTTTTTTTTTTTTTTTTGGTGCTTCAAACCATGTACATTGGTAAGGAAAAATAAAATAAAATCCGTTTCACTTGCAAAAAACTCTATCATGTCTTAGGTCATCAAAAATTATCATTCTTTAACTATCAACTACCTGGATATCTATGCTTGATTTCATTAGTAGGTTAAAGGAGTGTCTTGAGCAAGTCCAAAGTATTAAGGTAACGCATGAGAGAACTAAGATACAATTTTATGAAAAGTTAAAAGAAAATGGGTGCCATAGACTTTAAAGATAAGGAATGAAACTGGAAAAAAAAAAAAAAAAATGGAATGAGAAAAGAAAACGGTAAGAACATTAGTAGAATGCAGGAAACTGATCACGTAACAAGTCCAGCTTCTCAGGAACGTCCTCGTAGTTGGGTTTTTGGTCTGTGCTTTCGAAACAAGAGGCATCCCAAGGACCAGAAAATTTAGGAATGTACGGAGACATTGCCGTCCCGGCCTCCACTGCTTCCCAGTCAACATCGGTGCGCATCCAGGACTGAGAGGCAATCTCCTCACAGCACCCTGGACGTCCTATAGGATCAACAGAAAGCAACGAACGGATAAATTTGGTGGCCCGGGTGGACACCTTACCTGGAATCTCGTAGTCATCTGACGGGATCTCAGAACCAATTCCTCTTTCTAAGTTTGCGAAAGAAGATGGAGAGTGGTTAAAAGCGCCCCCCGGGCGGCAAAGGGATACATTTTTGATGTCAGTATCCGTTGCTCAATTTGCAAAAGCCAAGTTTTTTTCTTGAAAGAAAGGGAAAAAAAAAAAAATTGAAGAGAAAAGAACACACGTACCTCTACAACCGAACGGGACCTTTCCTGTCAGCATTTCACACGTCACGACCCCAAGTGCCCACCAGTCAACCGCAAAGGTGTACAAGTTTCCGCGGCGGATCTCGGGAGCCTGAAAAAGAAGAGTGCCGCACCGGGTCCCAGTACGATAGCGAATGCGCTTGGAGAGACCAAAGTCGACGAGCTTAACGTGGCCAGATTGGGTGATCAGGATGTTTTCAGGTTTGAGGTCTCGGTGGATGATAGAGTGGTTGTGAAGATGTTCGAGTGCACAAGACAATTCGGCAACGTAGAGCTTGGTGAGATCTTCTGCAAGTTTGACAAACCTACCGATCAAGGTGAATAGGTCCCCGCCTTGGGCAAAGTCAAGGACCATGAACAAATGGTCGACATTTGCGAAGGCCGCCCGCAAGTTTACTATGTAAGGTGACTTGGATCCGAGAACTCTGAGCGAATCCACCTCTTGGTTCACCCCAGAGATGAGTGTAGGGTCCTTGACCAAACGAGCTTTACGTACCACCTTGACTGCACAAGCCGCACCGTCTTGCTTGGACTGCGAAAGCCACACCTCGCCAAACGATCCTGCGCCGACGAGCTTGAGGAGCCTATAATCCTTCAACTTGCAAGAATTACTGGAGGGGACCGGGACTTTAGAGTTGGACGCGTTGCATGCCACAGGATCGTCGTGGGATTGGGGATCATTGGCACTGAGCTTCATGATGGATGGATGAGATTAAGACTGGTTGTTTAGCTGCTGGATTAATAAAAGGGTTATAGAAAGTTACTTGAGTTGAAGTGTTTGATGATATTAGGGGTAAAGGTTGTGTGGGACTCGGGCTTTTGGAATAGAGGACTTATGATCACAGGGAGTGGTTAGTGTGGGTCAGACCTTTATACCTGAAACAAGACGGGACTGCTGAGAGCCGTCCAGCAGTTTGGTGAAATCGTGCGAACTACATATTTTTGTCGTGCTCAGGAAGCATTTCATCGGGAAACAGTTCTGGTCGAGAGTTATCGGCCGCTGTTTCTTCGCATTTTTGCTTGATGCTGAGCACGCGTTGTCAGCCCGAAAAAGGGATTTGTTCTCTACTTACAGGCTGATGAGCCCACTTCTTGCATTTGGTGATCCCTTCACAATAGTAGACTACTATAGTCTCTCCGGCAAGAAATGCGACGGCCTCCAAAGCTCAGCCGGTTGGTCACAGCCGATTACGATCAGATAGCGAATTGTTGGAGCTTATTGGAGTTTCAAGGAACATAGATCAAAAGCTCTTGATGCACCCGGAATTCAGCTTACTCAACCAAGCTCCTCTAAGGAAACGAACGCGACTGAACCCGGACGCTTTTACTCCACCCGCCGTGTAGTCTCGTATTGTTGTTGTCTATATAAGAGTAGGTAACGCACGCAAAATATTTCAGCCCTTTTTTTTTTAAAAAAAATGCTGAATAATTTTCTCTCTCTCTATAAACTTTTTGAGCTCATCCAAAATTTGATAAAGTTTGGAACTTCCTTATCTAAACCATCCATTATTCACATTCCATGCCAAGTACAATATGTATTTGTGCACGATTATGAGGCAGAGCTCATGTTCACTCACACAATTGTGTCAATCACTGTGTCCAGCAAAAAAAAAAATCTCTTTAGACCAAGAAGGTGAAAATATTCTGTGTGGAACAGAGGGAGATCCGTTTTTTTTTTTCTTTCTTTCTTGAAATTCGGAGCGAGCAAACTTTACACTGTAGTGTTCAGTCACGGTGCATAACACAGCTGTTGCACGCTTGCCGTGTGATAAGGCATAGGTCATAATGGAAAAAAAGAAAAAGAAAAAAAAGATCTTTGGCTATAACATCTTTACAAGCACCCAAAAAAGTGAAACTCGTTGCACCCCTGAAATTTGTATCAATAAAGGCATTGGGGCAGTCACTTTCCTGTGATTGAGGTCTTTGCCTAAACCATCCCACCATTGAAGTACGTGAGGCTCCAGGGCTGAGTCGTGCATACCTTGCACTACATGGTATCTTGGATGATGGTCAGCTTTTGCTGGCCAGTATAAGGAGTGTTTACACTTGCATACAGTCCCGCCCAGATACATAAGGGTCCACCTGTAGGATTTCCCGGGGCTGGCTTGTACTTCTGTTGCGCATGTAGGCGAAAAAATCGGACGCAATACAGAGTTGAATCCAGACCTTAAATACTCACTCACAATCCTTTCTGATAGTTTGGATGAGGTTGTAATTTGTTTTGTGTTCTCTGAATCCTTCATTGATCTTTGGGATATGCTGATAGGCGTATATGATTAAGTGAACTACGCATGAGAAAAGGTACAGCCATCTCTGTCTTATATACTCAACAGTTTCTGATGTATCATTAATTTTCATCCATTCTCACAGAGGCTTTTTCACACCTCATTCATCCCCTCTATTCCCTCAATACCTGCTCCAATTCATAGTTTATTAAGCTATTACAGTAGATGTCTCATCACCACACCTAGAAGCATAATTTTCCTAGCAGCTTCAGCATCGGTTACAGTCATTTATAGGATAATATAGTTTGGTATAAAAAAAAAAGAATGATAGAATAGATGGTTTTCAAGTTTTGTTACAAATCTTACAAAGTAAGCAAGCTGGATTTTTTTTGACTCATTTTAATTTTACCTTTGAGAATATATTACTGGTCATTGTGTTTTCCTGATGAAATAAATTATCACATATGGGTAATTGTTGGTGAGGATGCTTGTGATATAACTGGTATCCCACTTTATTACATCTCCAATAACATGTATTCAATCAATCCACCAAGGATCTTGATCTTACTTTTCGTAAGCCCTGAAATTTAGAGCCTTTGGAATGACACTTCACTCAAAATCTCTTGCCTTGAAATTGAATAAGGATTCCAAAACAAAGTGGCTTGAGTGTCACTACTTTTATGCAACACCCAGCCCCAAGCTTACAGCCAGATGCTTTATAAGATTGAGCCCTGTTACTTGATGAGAACCCAGCTAATCAGTGGTCTTTGAGCTAAGCTTTATAAACTCCCGCACCAATTTTGAAGGCGGTTGAAAGCAGAAAGAGGATTCAGGAAAAATTTACATCCTGTCAAAGCCAACCAAGTTCTGACTTTCCCCTCACACTTCCACTTTTCTTGTGCACCTGGTAATGAATTAAGGAAGCAAATATGTGCCTCACCAAGATACCCCTTGTATATTTTCTCCCCCCAAGGAAGTCTAATCTTTCACCACCACATGACTGTACAAGTAGGAATTTAGAGGTGGAGCTTTTTCACAGGTCTTGGACCTGAATTACTTGCTGTAGATTGACCTAAACAGCTTTAAAGGCCGATACTGTAGTAGAACATTGCTTCAGTTTCCTGATCTGCTTCATTTGTGTATTTATGCTGGAAATGGTAAGGCTGGATCATATCCTGGGGTTGATCTTTATTTTGGTGTTCTCAGTCAGTTACTTCCTACCTCTTATACGAAACAATGCTTTTTCCACTAGATAGGTGAAGGACCCAACTTCCTTGGGAAAAAATCAATGGATAATAGTTAGGGACATCTTTCCCTTGGCCAGTCAGTAGGTTAATTATTGAGGGGGAGTATGGGATTTCCCAGCTAACAGTCTGAAAACTTGACCTGTGATGGTGTGCGTGGCTGACAGGCTGTGCCTACTTGTGTTGACGTGGGAGACTTTGAGGCCATCGATTTGAAATGCACACTGTTCAGAGGACCATGATCCGATCCACTTATACAAGGGTCTGCTGTATGGCCAGTACGGGGTATTTATTGACCCGAGAATGAGCTACCCGCGCTCCGTTTCGAGAAGAGAGCGTTCAAGCACGTCACGTTGATCGCTATTGGACTCATCGATAACCACGCTCAAATACTCCTCACTCAACCATCTTCAGACCTTCCAGCTTTCAAAGAAAATCTCACTCAATCTCAAGAACATTTTCAAACGTCATGGCCGAAAAAATGGATGTAGATCAGACTACTCCGGTTAAAGAAGTCGCGACCGCGTCTACTGGTACTACCGAAAAGAAACGGTTTGGAGTCAAGAAGGTCATCTATTATCCGCCCTCTCGAAAACATCTATTTTATATGGTTCATTAATCAGTTACTAACGATCCTCTATCAACTCGTTTGATTCGTCTGTTCTGCCCCTTGGGATTAAAGTGGAGCGCGATAGCTATGTGGACATGGGACGTTCAAGTGGAAAACTGTGCTATTTGCAAGTAAATTGTTACTCTTCATCTTGGTTCTCATAGCTGGGCCAAGTAGCTGAATCGATTCCTCTTTTTTCTCTCTCTTTCAGAAACCAAATCATGGACTTGTGTTGGTCATCACTCCTCTGAACCGGCTTCCTTTTCTCGACAAACCTGTTGGTGATGGACATCGACGTCCTTTTTTTTTCAGGTATCCAGTGTCAAGCTAACCAATCTAGCGTGACGAACGAAGAATGTACGGTGGCCTGGGGGGCCTGTAATGTCAGTCTTCATGGTACTTGACCAGTCGACCGGACTCACCTTGGTTGATGCTCCCTCGGTGGCTAACGATGAGATTGTCGTAGCATGCCTATCATTTCCATTGTATCTCCAGATGGTTAAAGACTCACCAGGTTTGTCCATTGGATAGCCGTGAATGGGGTGCGTTCAATTTTAATTTTTTTTCCCTTTTATATAACACTGCAAATACTGAACTTGATTACTGAGCACCTGTTTCTGGCTCACTGTTTTTGGTCACTTGGGTAGAATTACAAAAATACGGAAAATGAGACACTGTGGGTATTTTCAGTCGAATGGGGACGCAGTATGACGATCTGGGTCAAATTGAACCGACATTTGTCATACTCACGCCCACAACACACCACATGCACAAGCGCGCGAGATAGCCAAGTACCTCATTGTCTCATTTTATTAACAGACTGAATTCCACATCTAATATCAAAGATTACATGTATCCAAGTCTTGTGAAGTTTTAAACCCATTCTCTTGCATCTATTTTGAATCCGCTCCCACCAATCTAATCAGATTATACTTTAAAATGATCTGTACATAGTTGAGAGAAAAAGTGGGTTCGCATTGAGCAAAAAAAAAAAAAAAAAAGACTGGTGAAGTGACAGTATCATGTAAGGAAATTGCTTTCATTCGAATTCTCGTTGTTGTCAACACTATCGGTACGTAGCCTGTGTCATTGAGGTAGCGATTGAACACCCAATTAATCAAGTCTCATTTCGACACCGTAGAGGCAAATTGTCAAGTTTGACTAACCTTACTTGGCTCCTACGTACGCCATCACAGTTTTGGTGTCAAGATGTCATTCAACTGGGATGATTGACTAAACTTCAGTTACACTCGGCTGGTATCAAAGCGAGGTGGAGGGAATGGATAATGAACTGCTTATCAAATTTTCAGAGCAGAGATAGCTGAAAACTCATCATCTTCCTCTTGGCTTCTTCTAGATTAAAACACCTACATACCTTACTCCAACATATTGTTCACATCTGTCAATACCTTTGTTAATACATTGCCGTACACAAAATCATTAGACTCTTCACAGATTTCTGTGGAGATAATGATTGGACTTGACAAAGACAACCTAGATGAATTAGATAAAAGGAAACACGACCTTTCTCTCTCTTACGATTTCTCCGTTCACTGGTCAACAGAAAGTTGGAAATCAAGCTTTGATTACCTATGTCTTTCCATCTCCTTTCTATTTTCAATTTATGGTTTCAAGTTCAGGCTCTGCGGTTTATCTTGGACACTGCGGATACATTGGCCTCGGGGTTATCCGAGGCAACCCCGATGGCAATCAATACCTTGATGGAATCTCCACCATACTCCAGATATGGAGGAGTCATGGAAAGCTTTACTTACTATTACCGGATCAAAGGGGATCTCTTAACAGTTTATTTCGAAATTTGTGTACATTATGGTTTCAAATAGAAACTCCAAATCAAAAAAGTAAGCAAACAAAAATTGACACACCAAGCT